>CAJVGC010000065.1:497781-523872 GCA_910822075.1 Senecio squalidus
TTCGATAATCCTTGATTATCGATAGTTATTTCTATATAACACGGTTTTAAGAATGACAAGTTAAGTTAATTAACTTGCTATTTTAAAACCCGTGTTTTGTAATCGGATAATCTATTTTAAGATACAAAGTATCAATAATATGAGATGTTTTACTTTTTGTATAAATATGGTGATGTAAAATCTGCATTGCCATGCAAAGAAATGACGTGTCTGGTTCTCCTATTGTTTACATACCTTTGGTTTGTTGTGATGGGCCCGGATCCGGACCCCACTAAAATATTCGGGTACGGGTCATGTCTCTGTATACTACAAAACATACGATCCAAACACGTATATGTTTTTTTTTTTTTTCATACTATCTTTAAGTCGTTAAACCTTGTTAAACCTATGTATTGATAGAATGATTAAAACCCCTTAGATTTCATATATTATTAAGCGATATATATAGAGTGTAGAAACCCTAAACCTAACCTAACAGACCCAAACCCACATATCAGGTTTGGGCTTATCATCTAATACTCCCCGACAGTTTGAGCGGCGAAATCGCAAAAGCTCAAACTGGATAACAAACTCTAACTATGAAAATAAAGATAAATAAATAAAAATCAAATAAACAAATACATTATGAGCTTAAGATCCGGCTTTGGCATATCTAGATCCGGTTTTGGCAGATTCGTCTTCATAAAACGTACGCTTGAATTTGCTTTTGTCTTGATCTTGATTCTTGATAACCTTAAACTTTATTTTTAGCTTGCTAGTGAATTTAGGCGGCTTTAGAAAAAGAAAAGTTAATTAGCCGGTTTTAGGCGATTGCAGAAAAAAGAAAAAGTTAATTTAGCCGGCTTTAGGAGGCTATAGAAGAAAGAAAAAGTTAATTTAGCCGGTAGTAGATGAGAAACAAGAAAAAGTTAGTTTTTTTTTTTTTTTTTTTTTTTTTTTAGGGTTTGGAACCTAGTCAAGCTAGGCGGCTCATCCCTACGCCGATTAGGGTTTGAAAATGATAGAGACGGGATCAAACCCGCTCTGATACCATGATAGAATGATTAAAACCAGTGTTTTAAAACCCGGGTCGACCCGGCCGGTTGAACCGGTTGGACCGCTTCCGGCCAAAAAAACGGGTCAAAACAACCCGGGTTTTAAGGAAACTGAGAACCGGTCGAACCGGCGGGTTTTTAGACACTCGGGTCAACCCGGTTCGCTAATACCCGCCGGGTTTTGTTTTTTATACTATTTTTTTTAAAAGGTTATAATCTCGTAAGATTTATGCCATTTGAAGTTTAAAACTTATAATCTCGTAAGATTTATGCTTGGGTATAGTTTTTTGAAGCATAAATCTTGTAATCTCAGTAGGACTTATGCCTTATCAAGTATAGAGTATGAAACTTGTAATCTTTTGAAGTAAAAAGTTGTAATCTCTTATTTCTTAATTAGATAAACATGCTTATTTGATGTTTTTATGCAGCAAATGTTAGTGTTTTGAACTTTTGACAGGAGATATTAGAAATTTTGGACATTTGCAGAGACCGGGTTGACCCGCCGGTTCAACCGGTTGGCCCGGTGATCCGGTGACCCGGTGGCTAGGCCGGGTCGATCATTGACCCGGTTTTCAAAACATTGATTAAAACCCCTTAGGTTAGTGTAAAAACCCTAAACCTAACCTAACGGACCCAAACCCACATATCAGGTTTGGGCTTATCATCTAATATGTATTACACTAAACACTCTCTTATACTTTATATAATATTGTTTTAGGATCAGGGTTGGTCCGAAGCAAGAGCATGGTGTGCGATCGCACAAAGCCCTTAGACCGAAAGAAGCTTATTTTTTCGAATATGAGTATATACTTGTATAGCAACTTAACAAAAAAACACACAAATGTATTTATGCAACGATTTTATTGAAAATAAATGTTCCTCCTCGTAAAAATAGTCGTTTGTAAGAGGCCCGTTCCTAAATTTCGCACATGATCTCCATATTCTCGAAACCGACCCTGTTTAGGATACAAATCATGTGATAAGTACACCACCTCACATATTTCGGAATGAGATACATGTCAAGCCATACTTGATGTTCTAAGATGCTGCGAGGATAACTTACCCCAAGTTTGATATTCTTTGGAAACCTAAGAAAAAACCTTATTATACAACAAAATAAGTAACAAATAGTTAAATATAAGAGTTTTTCATATAAAAATGATAGAAAAAAAAGATATGATTTATTTTAGAATTAATCACCAGAATAATCACCTATCACTTACCCTTTACAAAAATAATCACCTGATTCACGACTAATTTCTCGCGACACTTTATCGTCGCGAGAAGTACATAAAACAAAATCAGACGAATAAATTCAGACACGTCGTCGCGAAAATGAATATTGACGCGAGAAATGAATAGTGTCGCAACAACGTGTCGAATTTTTATTGGTCTGATTAAAATATATGTATTTTCGCGACGAAAAAGATGTCGTGAGAAATCCGTCACGACTTAGATAATTATTTTTTAAGTATAAATGATAGATTTGCTCTTTAGTTTGGCCACTTGTGTGTACAACTAGACAAAAGTGATAGTTTGAAGAAACTTTAAAGAAAAGAAAGAAAAGCTATATACCAATGATTTATAAAAATATTATGATAGACATACAAAACCCTAGCTAAGCTAACCCTAGAGAAAACCATGTGAAGAGACTGGACTCTAAACCCAATCTCCTTTCACAAAAGACTCTGCACTACTTCAATTACCAACAACACTGACAACTTCCATTTTAAATTTATCTACTATTCTCATTGCTTTTCCTATTAAAACGTTCAATCCACAACTTGGCTCACCAGGTTTATGTATACTCTTTTAAATACTATTTCAGGAGACTAGAATGATATTCATAAACACCTGTTAAAACTACTTTATCAAACATGTTTTCTATACGGATATGTTTGGCGAAAGGGACTATTAGGGCTTTTGAGGGTTTAAATTTATTCTATAAGCCCATTTGTTAAACTATAAGCCTTCAGAAGAACTAACCATACGCCACTTAAAGTAGCTAAGAAAAAAATCTTTTGCTTATACTAAACAAAATTACTTAAAAACCCTTCATTTTAATTGAAACATACATTTTAAAATAAATATCTTTGTTTTTTACACTTGTAAGTCGAGCTCTAGCGAAGTTTACCAAACATGTTTTTTAGTTTTATATATAAACTTCAATCCCGACTATAAATTTAAACTCTAGCTTCGGTCCAAACTCAAGTTTAAGCATCATCCGAAGCCACTTATATATTCATATATTTAGTACAAATCATTCAAGATCAAGCTTAAGCGTCATCTAGTTTCGCCAAATACACCCTGGATATCTAAAGAATAATTACAATCAATGTGTAGACAAAAATATGTGCGAATAGCATAAGTTTATTAACGTATTTTTTATTTTTCCGCAGAGTTATAACCTAGAGTTTAGACGAAATAAGGTTTAAGTTACGAATTTTTCTATGTTGTTGGCTAGAAAAACTTCAAAAACAATAAACGGATATACCTAGGTTAGAAGGCGTTGATATGATCAAAATTATATATTTAATTTTATTTACATATCTTGTTATTATGAAAAAAGATAGAGAATAAATGACGATAATACGAACAAAATCTTGAACTCAAAAACGAGATAATAATGGGAGATTGGTTTTCCCATTTGGGTTTTAGTTGCAGCATGTTATTGTACATGATGCATGAGAGCTATGGACCGTGTACACTTGTGTCTTCAACATGCAAAACCAAATGACGATAACTCACTTTTCATCTTTATTATATCTATAGTTAAATTTAAAGAAATGATTGTTTAATTAATATTAGTTCTAAGAAAATTAACCAAAGAAATACATAGCAACAAATTAGCTTAATATTACAAAATACTAGTAATTTACTATTTAAACTATATATAAATTATTTATTAGTTTAAATTATATTTATTCTAATACCTAAACTCAACTTTTATATTTTATAAGAAATGAAATTATTAAATTGTTTGAAAGTTTATTTCTTATGTAAATAATTTTATTATTTATTCATTATAATGGATTAAAATATATTTATTATTCAAATTATATATAAATCATTTATTATTTACTATATTTAATACCTAATATATAAATCATTTATTAATTTAAAGTACTATATTTAATAGCAAAACTTAACTTATAAAAAATAATTGATAATTAATATTAAAATATAAAATTACACTAGACTGCTCGAAATAGAAAATGTCTAAATAGAATATTTCTATTTGATTTATAAAACATGCTAGAAAACCTAGTTATAATAAAAAAAAAAATATGACATGGGTTATCTACTTATCATCTAATTCATTTATCTTTTAAAGCATAATTTTTTCCTATAATCCATATAAATCTTCTACGTTACTATAAGATCTTAAACCGATGGATTATTTAGTAGCAGTAAATAGAAGAAGAGACGTTTGGACAGTCCAAACTAGACCAACTTTTAATTTGGTGAGAGAGCTAGCTATATCCTCCTTTAATTTCTTTTCGTAATTATTACAGATTTGATTTGATAGGAAGAACCAAAAGAATGATTATGAGAGAGAAACAAACTCAAACTCCACTTCTATTAACATGTTAATTTAATATACGTTTATGTAGTTATATACATTGGTAAACTAGATAATAGAAGGAACAAAATGCAAATACAAGATGATGGTGTCAATCTGAAAATGATCCGCTAGTAAAACGACAATCAATTTTACCTTGTTGCACATAATACGAATAGCACTCTCATTGTCGCGATGCAATTGAGTATAGGTATTTAGACCGACGCTCACGTCTACAAGAAACCAACGTAAATTAACAATTTCATATATGGTGGGAGTCAAAACATGATAGTTAGATTTTGTCGAAAACATAGAAGTAATAACATGTTTCTTATTCTTCAATGAAAAAATGAATCACCAAAAATTTCCGCTATATCAAGCAGTAACCTAAGTATCCCAAAGCTAAATATCCCAATCAACATCACAATAAACAAATACGTCTAAAGTGGACGTGGTAAAAAAAGAATCTTAAGAGGACATGGAGGGAACAAAATCGTTTGTATAACACGTTAGGGCACACTTCGGATGTGGAGAAGAACTATGTGTTTATATATGTCTCGGCCAGAGCCATTTCATTAATCATTATGGGTGACTTCTTAAAGGTCCTTAAAAAACAAAAACATTTTTAAATGTGCAAAAGAGACATTATCGTAGTATTAAAACTGCTGAGTGTTATACTTTGAAAATGAGTAAATGTAGAAGATACCATATTGTACTAAGAGTGTGTTTAGTTGTATAAAATTTGGAGTGTATTTCAATTTAAATTAAATGATTTACTAATATGATCTATCACATTGATTTATCTTCTAACCAGTCGAAATCACTTATCACTTTTTCATGTATTTCAATTTTTAAACTTGAAAGAATCCAAATCCAAATTATCAGTTAAAAAGAGGCCAAATGATTTGTGGGTGATCTTTCTTTAGACCACAATGGTCAATGCTTCCTTTTTGATTACCTTGTTAGTCTTTTAATACAACCCTAGTCTCATTATTAACCTTTATGCTTTAATCCACTTTGTTACCATTTACTTTTTCTTCCTCTTCGAATTACCTCTCGAGGAAATATATGTCTCGAAGAGAAATGACAAATTAACGTAAAAGATGAAACGAAAAATGGATCTAAAACACTCCACATCCGATAAATGACATACATTCTATCTTGTTTACTAACATTTCCATGCTAAATTGTGTTCTCAGAGTTGTTTATTTAAAGAAATTGAGAAATAGGAATGAGATTAAAGGTTTGTTTTGTTTGAAACTTTGAATCACTATAGGTTTACATTTGTATCGAAATGACGGATCCATACTAATAGCAACACATAAATTACATGTGGATGTAAATTGGACCACAATCGGTTCATGTTTTCATATTTTTCTTTCACTTGACCGTATAAAGCCTTTCATAACGATATAAAAAATATGTGCTACTAACTTTATATATTTTTAAATATAAATGACTGATATAGCATATTTATATAGTTATTTATATGCGATATTTGGTCGTTTTTCATATTAAACATGATGGATAGGATAGGCTTTTGCATTTGATCGTGTGGAAAAGTTGTTTTGTCTATTTTATAGGTTTATATGATCGGAAAGTGGAATTGGTGGAAGAAATGATCTTAAAAGACGAAAAATAGTGATTTCTGACGAACAGAACGTCGCAGTAGCACCTCCACCGTTTTGATCATAACTTCTTCATACGATGTCCGATTTAGGTGATTCAAATTGGAGAATGAAGAAGAAAGAGAGAGCTACATTTTGTAAAAATTAGAATATGGAAAAAAGCCCGGTGCTGCGCACCTATGGACATGGTGCTGCGCACCTACCTGATAAACACAAAGAGTTGTAATTCGAGTCGAATACGTTTTCCGCTTTGATTTTGCCTATAAATAAAAGACCAAATCCGTCCATAAATTCATTCCATTATTATTCTAAGTCTCTGGAGCTGGTATTTACGTGTAGAAGCAGGATTAAAAGCTAGGAAGATCATCTTTTCGGCTAACGGCGGTCACGACGCGTTTTGCAGAAATTCTACGTTTGTTTCTTTTTAGTTTGAATTACTTTTCCAGAATGCTTTCTAACAATTTATTTGATGTTTTAGACTTGATCATGAGTAGCTAAATTTCCGTTATGCTTGTTTGAACCACGGATCCTATTTGAAGTTTAATTAACGTTTTCGATTGTTTATGTTTTTGTGTTTAACCGTTGATCCTTATTTGCTTAAATTTTAGTATATTATCAGAGTTGTTTATATATAATTTGACTAATCAATATTCTAGGTATTCGGGAGGAATCTAGATAGATTTAACAAGTTATATGAAGTAATCGGTCGGTCTATAATCGGTTTAAAATTACTAGGATTCGGGAGGACTTAGTAATCACAACTCAGGTAATTAAATTTAAGTGAGTAGGTCTAAATATTAAGATTCGGAAGGACTTGATAATTATATGAGTTATTCGGAAGGAAACTCTATAAGGTTAAATCACTAAAAACAGGCTTGTTACTTATTGCTTGATTATTAATAGTTATAACTGTATTCGGGAGGAACGGTGTAATTAGAGATAATTAAAGTTAGTAAAAGATTCGAAAGGACTTTTATTATATTTTAGAAGTTGGAAAAACAATCGATTTCGTAAAATTGACGGAAAATAGGTGAAGTGTCAAACAAGTATATTTTCTCATTATTTGATTTAATCCATTAATCTTTCGTTCGATTTTAATTAATCATCACTTTTTCTTAATTACTTGCAATCTTTTGTTACGATAAAAACCCCCACAAATACTCAGTATTATTAATTCGAAAACTTAAAACAAATTAGTCCCTGCGAACGAACCTTTACTTGCTTTAAACTATATTATATACGGATAGGTCCACTGCCTAGAAGTGTGTAATTGCGTTAAATAGTAGGTTAATTTTAAGACTAGATTTTACACATCAAGTTTTTGGCGCCGCTGCCGGGGACTGATTTTTCGTTTTTTTTTTTGTTTCGAATTTGTGATACGATCCTTTTGAGTATTTATTTACTTAGAAGTTACTTTTAAATTGTTATTACACCGGTACGTTTTACGCTTTTCTTGTTTTTGTCTTTTCAGGTATTTCAGGTAGTTGATGAACACAAGGGCTTCGGGATTACCACTCGCGAGTCCAAAGTCAAATCCAGGAGTATCAAAGAGACGAGGCAGGAGAAGAGGCAACTTATCGCTTCAGACACCACCAAGTTTTGATCAAGTTTCACCCGTCAAATTTGAAGACATTGCGTCGTCAGAAAGCGGAGGAAGCGATTCAGAACCAGAGGTCGAAGAAGTATTTTGTGAAGACAAACCGGAACCGCAACCAACTATGGATCCTTTGGACACACCAATGAACCGACGGGCCGCAGCTGTAGCAGTGCCACCCACCCGAGGGTCGGCAATCACCACCCCGGAATTGGGTGATGATTTCGTTGTCAAGGGTCACCATCTCAAGATGATCCAAGACAACACGTTCGATGGGCGATACAATTCAGATCCGCATAAACACATAGCCAAATTCAATGAGCTGTGTGAGATGTTCAAATACGGTCAAGGCAAGGGCGATCCGGTCAAGCTGAGATTATTCCCTTCGTCTCTCACCGGAGATGCGAAGGTTTGGTTCGAGGAGCTTAATGAAAACTCAATAACCACATGGACGCAAATGCGCGAGACTTTTATCAAAAGATTTTTCCCACCCGCCTTGGGTAGGAAATTACTTCGAGACATCAGAGGATTCCGACAGGAAGATGGAGAGACTTCCACTGAAGCATGGGCTAGACTTAAGGAGTTGCTGAGAAGTTGTTATGGTCACGGATTGGGCAAGGAAAACATTATTGAAATTTTCTTCTACGGGTTAACCAAGGAGTCTCAAAACGAGTTGGATCTAGCAGGAGGAGGAGATTTCATGTACAAAACCACCAACGAGGCATACAACTTAATGGAAGACAAGCTAGTCATAAGCCTATCAAGGGAGTATCGAGACGATGGTCGAGGCCGAAAACACAGAGGACAAGTTGCTCAAGCTGAGAGTAGCTATGAAATATCTTCGGTAGTTCAAGAGGTCAAGTTACTAGCGGATAGGATTGATAAGCGCTTAGGAAGGATAGAGAAGGACATGCACTTGGTGAAGAATGGATGTGAAGGATGCGGGGGACCTCACTATTCTAGTGAGTGTAATCAAGTGGAGGATGCCAACTACGTACAATATGGTTATCCTAATCGGGGGTCAAATTGGCAAAACCGCGGAGGTAATTACAACCGGGGTGACAATCGAGACAACGGATGGCAAAGAAACAACACACGTTCCCCACCACGACAAAGATAAGATCCACCGAAAAACGAAGATGAAGATCCAAGCATTAAAGATCTTTTGAAATCGTTCATCAACACCCAAAAATCAACCAATGACGATGTCCGTAACCAATTTAAAGTTTTAACTGAGCAAATCGAGCAAGGACAGCGAAATCAGCAGGCAGCACATCAAGACTTAGAGAGACGGTTCGATAGGATGAACGAGCGGAACTCAAATCGGCAACCGGGCCAAATACCGAGCAACACTCAACCAAATCCACGACCACAGAATCAAGGAAATACTTCCAACAATCAGGGACCGAAATATCAACCTCCTAACATGAGAGAAGAGCATGTAAATGCAATCACTACACGCTCGGGACATGCTTATGGAGGAGATCAAAACGAAAATGGAGGAAAACAGTCAGGTGGTGCGCAGCACCAACCTACCAGTGCGCATCACCGACTAGAAAAGATGCCCGGTGCGCAGCACCCAGCCTCTGACCAAACTGGAGCGCAACACCGATCTGCTGAACCGATTATTGACGATTTCGAGATCGAGGACGATGAGAACGAGGCACCACAAGTGCAACCCAAGGCCAAAAAACCTGAACCAGTGGAGGAAGTTCCAATCAAAGCTTATAAGCCACATGTTCCATAACCTCAACGATTACGAAAAGCGAGAATGCGGGAGCAGTACGGTAAATTCTGTGACATGATTAAATCTGTTAATATTAACGTTCCTCTTGTTGATTTGATTGCAGGGATGCCAAACTACGCTAAATTCATCAAGGAGTTGGTCACAAACAAGGGAAAGTCATCGGAGGAGCAAGCCGCTTTCTTAAACGCAGAATGTTCCGCTTTGGTGAAAAATTCGATACCACCAAAGTTGGATGATCCAGGGAGTTTTCTTATCCAGTGTAATTTCAGTAACACTTATAGTTGTAGTGCATTGGCCGACTTAGGAGCTAGCATAAATTTGATGCCACAGTCATTATATGCTAAACTTGCTTCGGGAGATTTAAAACCTACCAAAATGAGTATCCGATTAGCCGACCGATCATTTCAATATCCGTTAGGAATTGCTGAGAACATGCTAGTAAAAGTAGGAAAATTCACTTTCCCTGTTGACTTTGTGATTCTAGAAATGGATGAAGATGTCACTGTGCCACTTATTTTAGGTCGACCATTTTTAAACACTGCGGACGCAATTATTCGTGTAAAAGACAGGGAAATTTCACTGGGGATTGGGGACGAACGAATTTTATTTTCTGTTAATAAAGCCCCAAAACATTCTTACTCCACTGATGCAACTTGTTTTCGTATTGACGTTTTTGATGAAATGTTTGATTTAGATGTACATGAAATGCTTGGAGGACACGTTGTAGTTGACGATGAGGGAGATGAAGAGCTCGAGGACTTTGATCCCATCTTGAAAATGGAGTTGGAGGCATTTGAGAAGAATTCTACAAGAATAACATTTGAAAAATCCGACCCGGATTTAGACTTATTAGAGATAGAATTTTTAATAAATAATTCGGGTGCAACATTTTTGGTTGGAAGAAGTTCATTAGAGGAAAAGCTCGAAGACTCTGACTCGATGTCGACAAAGGAGCTCGCGGAATTGGACAAATCGAACCCACACATGAAGCGTACAATATCCGATTCAAGTTTGGGGGAAAACGGTCACGGTATCTCTCATGACCCTTTTGATTTATTTTCTTTAACTTGTCGAGAAAAGGAAAATATTTTGCAGGAATTTGAGGATATCGGAGATGACACCGCATGGGAGGAATTTAAGAAGACAAAATTCAATGGAAGCAAATATGACGATGTTTGGGAAATTGAAGATGCTTTATTACTGATTACTGAGGCTCGAGAGTGGCATGACGCTTGGGTGAAGCGAACCAAGATGTTCGATGTCATGGAGGAAACATTGACTTTTGGAGATCATGACGGATATTAGTCGAGTGAGAAATTCGTGGATGATGGAAAGCACGTGGGAAAGAAAGGCGAGAGAAATCTCGATCTTAACATGAAGGCATAAGTTGGAGCATATCGAGTCAAGCTAAGGACTCGCTTGAAAAACAAGCGCTTCTCGGGAGGCAACCCGGGTTTTATTTTCCCTTTTTCGTAGTTAAATTTTTCCATTTTCTTTTATCTTTATTTCTTATTTAGTATTCGGTTTTTTTTTTTTTTTTTTACATTTTCTTTTCCAGTTTCAGTTTTTAGGTACCAAGAAAACCAACGAAAAAACAAAAAAAAAAAATTATTAAAACGAAAATTTTTTTTTTTTTACCATTTTCCTCTATTAGACTTTAAAAATAGTCTACTATTTTTACTATTTTTATTCCGTCGTAATTTGTAATTTGTATTTTTTTTTTTTTTGTATTTGTGTTTAGTTTTTCTATTTTAGTTTTTATAGATTTGAAGTGAGTTCAGCAACCGGTTTTGGGACGGGCATTCAGTTCGGCATATCTTTTCACCGAAATTTTTTCGATATCTACGACCGGGTTCTACTTTCTTCTTTTCTTATTTTTGTATTATTTTTTCTTTTTAGATTTTATTTTTGTAATTTCCCTTAGTTTTTAGTCGTTAACACATTAGCGACAATGTGTTACTTAAGTTTGGGGGGGTCATCGGGAAATTTTACATTTTATTTTTCGACCCTTAGCTTAGTTTCCATCGTGTTGAATTGTGTTATTTTTGTACATTTTTTAGTCAGAAAAAAAAATAGAAAATCCAAAAAAATTGAAAAATTAGAAAAACAAAAAAATATATATAACGTGTCTAGTCGGTAAACACCTTAAACTTTAAGCATAACCAGACGCATTTTTACCCACTCAGAAAAATAGTGAGATTTTTGAGCCTATTGAAAGCATTTATTTTTAATGCTACTTTTCATTTCTTTGAGTGTGCCGATGGGGAAGACTTTAGAACTTGACATTGTTATACATTTCGAGACCACATATGAGCAATTGCATTAGGGTAACTTAGTGTGATTTGGTACAACTTAGGGGCATTTAGGATTAACCATTTTGTTTAGCCTTTTTCGTTTCTTTTTATATATTTTCCGCCTAACCCTTGTAACACTTATTTTTAGTGTTAGAAACTCTAGTTAAACCACTTTGCGCCTAAACCGTTTCGTCTCTAAACACTATTATATTATTTTGTACACTCGCCTTATTTTCGTTTCTTTTTAGATTAGTTCTGAACTTAGTTTATTGATTGCTATTATATTATAAGTGAAGTTAGAGTTGTTAAGGCATTGAAGAAAAAAATACCAATTGTTATTGCCTTGTATTATTATCGTATTTGGAGAAATAGTAGAAAATAATATATATAGTTGATTATTAGCCTTTTGAGCATGTGTACTTACCACGAGAAAAAAATTATTTTGTAAGGCATGTACTAGGCTAAAGAAAGAAAAAAAGTGAAAAAAGAAAAAAAAATCGGAAAAACAGAAAAGCGAAAAAAAATTAGTTGTAGATCTTAAGAGAAATAGTGTATTATGAGTCGTGTATTATATACGAAGTTTGTATATTCGGAGAAAAAGTATAAGTTGGAGAAATTAAGCAATCCCGTACGTTAGAGATTTTATTTAGTTCGGATTTAATCTAAGTTGTATTATTTTATTTAACCCGTTTACACTCCATTATATATTTTCACATGCCTTTACCTGTACATTATAACCCGAATAAAAGTCCCCGTTTAGTTGTACCTAGACTCTAGTGGTGGAGATTTGATACTTTATCAAGCCTATGATAGAATATTCACCATGACTGAGCAATTGATCGATTCTACAGAGATATTTTACACACCCTTTTAGATTAGTTTGAGAGTTGTGTGATTTTACTTCCCATAAAAATCGTGAGGTGTTTGGTTATGTTATTTTGGCTTTGATAAATTACTTTTAAAATAGTTATTTATATGCGATATTTGGTCGTTTTTCATATTAAACATGATGGATAGGATAAGTTTTTGCATTTAATCGTGTGGAAAAGTTGTTTTGTCTATTTTATAGGTTTATATGATCGGAAAGTGGAATTGGTGGAAGAAATGATCTTAAAAGACGAAAAATAGTGATTTCTGACGAAGAGAACGTCGCAGTAGCACCTCCACCGTTTTGATCATAACTTCTTCATACGATGTCCGATTTAGGTGATTCAAATTGGATAATGAAGAAGAAAGAGAGAGCTACATTTTGTAAAAATTAGAATATGGAAAAAAGCCCGGTGCTGCGCACCTATGGACATGGTGCTGCGCACCTACCTGATAAACACAAAGAGTTGTAATTCGAGTCGAATACGTTTTCCGCTTTGATTTTGCCTATAAATACAAGACCAAATCCGTCCAGAAATTCATTCCATTATTATTCTAAGTCTCTGGAGCTGGTATTTACGTGTAGAAGCAGGATTAAAAGCTAGGAAGATCATCTTTTCGGCTAACGGCGGTCACGACGCGTTTTGCAGAAATTCTACGTTTGTTTCTTTTTAGTTTGAATTACTTTTCCAGAATGCTTTCTAACAATTTATTTGCTGTTTTAGACTTGATCATGAGTAGCTAAATTTCCGTTATGCTTGTTTGAACCACGGATCCTATTTGAAGTTTAATTAACGTTTTCGATTGTTTATGTTTTTGTGTTTAACCATTGATCCTTATTTGCTTAAATTTTAGTATATTATCAGAGTTGTTTATATATAATTTGACTAATCAATATTCTAGGTATTCGGGAGGAATCTAGATAGATTTAACAAGTTATATGAAGTAATCGGTCGGTCTATAATCGGTTTAAAATTACTAGGATTCGGGAGGACTTAGTAATCACAACTCAGGTAATTAAATTTAAGTGAGTAGGTCTAAATATTAAGATTCGGAAGGACTTGATAATTAGATGAGTTATTCGGAAGGAAACTCTATAAGGTTAAATCACTAAAAACAGGCTTGTTACTTATTGTTTGATTATTAATAGTTATAACTGTATTCGGGAGGAACGGTGTAATTAGAGATAATTAAAGTTAGTAAAAGATTCGGAAGGACTTTTATTATATTTTAGAAGTTGGAAAAACAATCGATTTCGTAAAATTAACGGAAAATAGGTGGAGTGTCAAACAAGTATATTTTCTCATTATTTGATTTAATCCATTAATCTTTCGTTCGATTTTAATTAATCATCACTTTTTCTTAATTACTTGCAATCTTTTGTTACGATAAAAACCCCCACAAATACTCAGTATTATTAATTCGAAAACTTAAAACAAATTAGTCCCTGTGAACGAACCTTTACTTGCTTTAAACTATATTATATACGGATAGGTCCACTGCCTAGAAGTGTGTAATTGCGATAAATAGTAGGTTAATTTTAAGACTAGATTTTACACATCAATGACCTTTTTACATTTTATTATGGTCGGATATATAGGTGTGTAAGCGAGCTGAGTCGAGTATTGAGAAGTTCGAGCTCGACTCGATTCCTAAAACTCGGACTCGAAACTCGACTCGAACTCGACCGAGCTTTAATTTTCAGGATCGAGCTCGACTTGGTTACTAAATTCGAGCTCGATTGGTTATACATTTCAAGTTCGAGCTCGGTAAATATTCGTTATATAAACTCGAATCGACTGTTTTATATACATAATATCTTATATAGTATGTATTTAAAAGGGTAAAAGTGTAATTTAACATAAACTCAATAAGACTCGCGAGCCTCACGAGCTGAGTATCTTTGAGCTCGAACTCGACTCGAGTAACTCGAGCTCGAGCTCGGCTCGTTTAAATCAAGTCGATTTCAAATAATTTGCGAGTTAATCTCGAATAAATCACGAGTTGTATCGTCTCGTTTAAATCTCTACGGATATATAATATGATCATATGGCAATAGATTAGTATTATAATGGCTTTAAGTCAATCATTGTTGGCTCCTAGACCTTATTATGTTCTTTTTGTTTTGGAAATATTTCACATAGAGAAATACATATTTTGTAACTGTTACAAAATTTTATTCTTTATCAATAATGTTCTCTAAATTTTCAGTATTTGTAATTTTCAGACCTTTGTGTTTAGGTTAGTAAATCCTTTAATAAATATAAAATTTTATTTTAAACCGATTAAGTATTTAATTTTTAAATAATAAACATATTGAATCTAGTGAGATGGTAAAGTATGGACTGGGAATTTAAAGTGTTCTGTTAGTTTTCTTATGTTTGTATTATATTTTGTTTTTGTTGAGAGTCACACTCACTGCTTGATAGCTATTTGTCCACTCATTTATTGCTTATTATTCTCTTTTTCTTTGTCAATGTATTGTCCACCCCCTCCCTAAAACCATATGTAGTAGGAATGGTAGTAAATACTAGGTAGGATTCATGAAGACACCACACTCAACATTTTAATGCTACTACATACCTATAACTAAACACATAAAATATTCTGTATATTTTATTGTAATCTTTTTATCAATCAAGATATTAAATTTTTTGAATTATTTCGACCTTGTAGTTTTCTTATTCTAATCTAACATTTTATCAAATACCAGACGTCATGAAATATTACTAATATTTCAACATAACGGACTAAAAAGATTGATCCCCGACTCAAATCTGAGACCATTTTAACAATCAAAGTCTTTTCTAATTGGATCAATTAAGCGTTTACATGAAGCGTGAAACTTGAACATAAATCCTCTAACTTATTGTTTGAGTTTTTCTAATTTTAAAATTAGCATTTAATTACTACTGTATTAAACAAAGTATATTTAAACAAACATTTTATACTTTTTATTTAATTTAGAAAAAGTAGTTTTATTTTTAAAAATTTGAAGAAAAGTAAAGAGGTAATTATATGATACAACAAAAATTATTCTTTCTTGATATGAAGCTAGAGAGATTGGCAGTGATGACAGTGGAATCAGTGGCAGTGCAAGAAAAGGGGGGGAGAGTTTTTCATTGGGAAGATGAAAATCATTTTCTTTCACACAAAAGATAAACCACGTTACCATTAATCCATATTGTTTTCTTTCGGTAAATAGTACAGTAATATTGCTATTCATTTTTATTATTTTTTCTTTATAAAATTAAGAAAAATCACACTAGTTTGAAGTTTACGTCCCATTGATAACAAATTGTCCTTTTTAGGGGAGGTCTTAGGTTCGAACCTCTCTTAAAACTTCTTTTTAGATGAATATAACTAACTTTTGTGTAATATAAGAACTTTTAGAAGAAAAAAAAAGTTAATTTTATGGATAAAAGGTATTATTAAATCATTAAGCACTTGCTTTTAACATTAATGTTTTGTTTGTACTTTTTGAAACATGTAAATTTTCATTTTCTTTAAACATTAGTTTAAGAAATTGATAATATAGTCAAACTTATTTTTTTTCCTCTAAAAAGATTATTTGTTTTATTAAAATGTTGTAAAAGTTATTTAATGTCTAGGATTAAGAAGGGAGGATACGGGTGATTATGTTCAAGGAAAATCTAGAATGGTTAAAAATAATTGAGGTGATTTTATAAAATGTTAATATGGTTTGTTAATTTTTTCGTTTACGTCTCAATCTTTTCAAAAGAAAAACAAATATTGTATATGAGAAATATTTTGTGCGAATATCTCTGATATTGATGATTTATGTAAAAAATTTAGAATTGTTAATTGCATAAATCGTCTCTGTCATGTACGATACACGCATAAAAAAGTTTTTCACATTGATTTTGTTTACACTTTTAAAAGATCGATATGGACGCAACTGAAATGTTGGCAAACTACATAGACATTTTATGCAATTAACTTAAACTAAATTTTGTTATCATTATAATCTTTTATCACCTAATATATTTGATATACTTATACCTATATTTATGTTAACATTATTTATATTTGAAATGTTGATTTTTAACCGCTATGGTCAAATAGGTTCCATTGGTCGAAGTCATGTGTGTGTGCAGAAGCCAGTGATAATCCGAAAAATCAAGCTTGTGTGACTCAAATTTTGTTATCACGCCCAATTTTCATCCATCAACGACTAATTGCCAAAGGTTTAGGAAATAAGTAGACCATGGATTTCTTTAACCGACCTTATAGTCGATCAAACACCCCCCCTACAACTATATAAAGGGTGACGGGATAAACGTAAAGTTTGTACCTCGTTTTTCACTATCCGTAATTAATAAGAGTCGACTAAATATATATTCGATTAACTGGTTTCTTTTATTCTTTTATGTTTGGTTCGAATAGTAGTAAGTCGACATGGTTTCTAGATTTGAAATTCCGCAAGTTTCTTCTTAGTTTGTTGTGTAGGAATTATCAACAATTTATATGGTGCGACCTCTAAACGTGAGCATGTTACAACAACTTACAAACACCGACATATAGCTCAATGTATGCTTACATTACTCCTCTCTAGTCTTATATGTAACAAGCCATATCCAACATACACTGCTCCAACCGTTATTCCCTAAAAAACATACCTTAATTTTGTTTTAATAGGACCATGTTCAAAATGCGAACAAGCTAACCATTTTGTTTACATTACATGTATTGCTGATCATTATTCATTGTCTGTTATGAGATCTCATTGATGTCTTTGAATGATGAACACTAGTGATTTTCCAAAAAAATATCTAAGCTTCGATTAATACCAACTTCAATTCTTAGTGTCCACGCCTTTTGAAAAGAGAAAAAAAATAAAATAAGAATTCGTATGTTTTTTCCCATCATTCTCTTTAGAGTAATCAAGTTTAGTGCACGGAGCTTTGGCTCAAATTTGTGTAGGCTAAAGCTAGATTTGAGCTTTTAACAAGTCACATTCAATTTTCTTACAAATAGTTCGACTAAGATACACCATTAATAAAATCGTTTTTAAGAAATTAGATGAAACCAATATTTTATGCTTAATAACTCATTTAATTTGACCTTCATATAAATTTTCTTTTATGTATTTACAATCAAATACACATATCTTTAAAATTGTATAGTTTGTAAAGGGAAAAAACTTGATGAGAAACTAACCAACAAAACTGGATCTTTATTATCTACCAGATTATATGATTACTTGGTTATTATCTATTCGAAAATCATTTAAGATGTGAATTATTTTTTTCATTTTTTTTATATTTTGATCAAATAATTGTTTCTCTTAGAAAAAATATGTAACTAAGCTCATGAAAAGACTTTTGATTTATTATTTAAATACAATTAAAAAGTGATTATAAGCATATATTTATTTATCTACTTTTTGTAAAATCAATAGTTGGCATTATGTTTATGTAGGATTTTCAGTAAAAAAAGGAGTTAAAAACAGGCCTTTTGTAAGCTTAAAACTCGGGAGAAACCCCCTTTGAGTAAGCCAAACCTAATCAGTCTCTCTCTCTCACACACACGTAAAGACACTTTAATATATATATACATATATATACACACATATATATACATATATACATATTACATACACGAATACACGTACTTGCTCCATATCCTGTGATGGATACATATCTTTACAAACAGTAACTTAAGTTTTTTTTTTTTTTTTAAACTTGCAGAAAGACAAAGTGATACACAAACATAGATAGATAGAGAGAGAAAAAAAAAACATGGAGAATGGAGGTGGTACTTCATCATGTTTGATGAGTTTTGGAGACAACAACATTAATAATAACAACAACAACAACAACATTGGATCACTGTGTCTTCCTTTACCTCATCCTGTTCCTGTTTCATATAACAACAACAACAATCACACCACCAACAACAACAATAACCTAATTTTCTCCGATCACCATCACAATCATCATCATCATCATAATCATAGTATTAATAACTGTGGGACTTCTATGATGCTTGAAGACAACAACAACAACAACATTAATATCAACAACAATATTAATAATGATGGATCAGTTGTAGTAGGGTTAGGGTTTATGAATTCTTCTACTTCTTCTTCAGTTAAAGCTAAGATCATGTCTCATCCTCATTATCCTCGTCTTTTATCAGCTTATCTTAACTGTCAAAAGGTCTTACTCTCTCTCTCATCTTTCTCTCTCTAGAATATAAACACAGATCTATATCTATATATCTATTATTTACTAGATATTAAATCTTGATTTTGTTATTTTTAGGGGGTTGTGTGTTTGATCATTAGTATAGCTTCATTTAGTAGTGTTGTAGAAGAAACCCAGACTAGAACTGAGTTTTCTAGATTTGTGTGTTTTTCTCTGTGTGTGACATCATTTCTTTTAGTCATTTCTTCATTTAGTAGCAAAATATAATCTCTACAAGAAAGAATAAATCTTGCACATTTAATGTCAAACATTTGTTTCTATCTCAAAAATCAACTTTTTAATTAAGGGTTTTGCTAATCATAGTGGGATAGTTAAGTTTATTGAACATTAATTTTTATATGAGTAACGAATCTATTAAAATATAAATTAAACTATATATATATTAATGTTTAAAAGTAGCAAAAGTTTTTAATAAATACAAAATGATTACAGATAGGAGCACCACCTGAAGTTGTGGAAAGATTAGAGGAAGCTTGTAGAGCATCGGTGGTGGCTGCGATATCGAATCGTTCCGCTTCGGCGGGTACTAGTGACGGTGGTGGTATGAATATGATGATTCTAGGACAAGATCCAGCACTTGATCAGTTCATGGAAGCTTATTGTGAGATGCTGATTAAATATGAACAAGAACTCTCAAAACCCTTCAAAGAAGCAATGCTTTTTCTTTCAAGAATTGAATCTCAGTTTAAAGCTATTTCCATTTCAACTGAAGATTCTGCAGGTAATTAAACATTTAAACCATAATAAGTAAGATTATAAAATAAAGTTGGTTCAACTTTAAAAAATTATTTTTTAATTAGGTTAACCTTTTTTTTAATAGTAATCATTTAAAGAAATACTATTTACTTAAGTAAGATTATAAAATAAAGTTGGTACAATTTAAAATATAATTTTTTTAATTAGGTTAACCTTTTTTTTAATAGTGGTCACTTATAGAAATACTATTTAATTTAATTTTTTTTATAAGATAGATGTTAGAGTTTTGTTTTAAATAATTGTCTAAACACAATTTCCAAGAATTGACAAATAGTTCATCTACAGTTTTATATCACAATTCTTGTGAAAGTTTCTTTTTATCCAAAAGTTTTACATTTTCCTGTGTATAAACATGAACAATTCAATCTTTTTGTCATATGAGGCTTATCTATCATCTATTTTATGACCCTATGGTACTATGTTTGATACATATTTATGTTATAAAACATGTACATTTGTAGGGGAGGACCCTAAACTAAATAATCTATTTTGATCAATCTTTTTACTCCATCTTGGAAGGAAGTATTGCACTGTTTTGCTAGTGAAATAACATGTACAAGTTTCTTGTTTTTTACCCCTTGGAATGTAGATATATAATCAAGTACAATTATATGTCTCTATTCTTGGCAAAATCAGGTTGAATTACATTGTTTTTACCCTGTGATGTTTTTTTTGTTACAGTTAACATATTGTTTAAATGTTGGCATTTTAATTTATCACATGTAAATTAAACCAACAAATGGAAAAATAAACATTATTATTTTATTTTTGGTTCGGAGAGTACCGAGTCTACTATTTTGGTCAAGGGTAGAAGGTAAAGGGTTTGGTGAGAAATTAATAATGAACTCAACCTTATAATACTTGTGATTAGTGTTACAAATATTGCGATTACTTGCAGATTAAGATTGCTAATCTTTGCATTTAAATCTTTTATTTGGGGGCAAAAAAGGTGTTTTTTTTATCACTCGTCGCGTTGAAAATGTGTTCTAGATGATCCTTTGTTCATGTACTTTCAATATTTTTGAATTTTTTTTTTAGTTTCTTGTGGAATTTAATCAAGAGGAAGAAGAAAATATGCAATAATTTGTATTTATATGTTCTAGATACGTGTATCAAGTTTTAATTTATAGTGAAACTAATATCTTCATATTGTTCATAATGACCAACTTCTGCGATGTTTTCATGGAAAAATCAGCTGGTGGTGATGGAGGTATGGATAAAAATGGATCATCCGAAGAAGAGATGGATGTAAACAACAATCTCGTTGATCCCCAAGCTGAGGATCGGGAATTGAAGGGTCAGCTGTTGCGTAAGTATAGCGGGTATTTAGGTAGTCTCAAGCAAGAGTTCATGAAAAAGAGAAAGAAAGGAAAATTGCCCAAAGAAGCTCGTCAACAGTTGCTCGACTGGTGGACTAGGCATTACAAATGGCCATACCCTTCGGTAATTTACGTTTAACTGATTACATGCTGGTTTCTTGAATGAAGATTTATTATCCCATATTGATTATGTCATTTGTGAACAGGAGGCTCAGAAGTTGGCACTGGCCGAATCAACAGGACTAGACCAGAAGCAGATAAACAACTGGTTCATAAACCAAAGGAAACGACACTGGAAGCCGTCTGAAGACATGCAATTTGTGGTAATGGATGCTGCTCATCCTCACTATTTCATGGAGAACATCCTCGGAAACCCTTATCCAATGGACGTTACTTTGCTCTAGGTTCCGGTATGTATACATGCAACGTGTTTTGAAATCTCAACAAATGATCATATATAAGTATATGATCAAGGACTGAAACCAATTAGGGTTTTTGCAAGTTTGTGTGAACTGTATGGATGGAATGTAGCTTGTTAGTGTTCTCATGCTACCGATCGATCTAGCTTATTGATCTTGCGAGTTTGAATAAACATTCTTATTATGGTAGCATGTACTTAATTATTTAACACTCTAGTATGTTATGTTTATTTGTCTTATATTGACTTTTAATGTAAAATAAGTAGATTATAGCATACTTTGAATGCCTTATAATCTTTGTAAGCTTGTCTATTTATGGTTGGTCGTTACTAAAATTTGATATAATTTTTTTAACAATGTTGAATTAATCTTCATTTTCTTTTAACTAAAAGTTATAATTATATTTAGTTTTTGTTTGAGAATATATTTTTTTCTTAATGTTAATGAAGAAAACTTTAAACAAAATAGCTTTGTTTTGTAGATCTTAAAGGAATTATGTGTTTAATTTGATGATGAATATCAAATAAGTAAATTTAAGTATCAACGAATAGGTTAGCATCCAAGAAAACGTTCAGACTGGCGATTTCTGCCTAGCACAAGGCCTAGCAAGAAATTCGAAAGCTATCGGAAGGACCCTATGAAATATGAATGCATGCCCTGACTAAGCGATTATTGAGTCGCCTCTTCCTCTCGCTTCAATTGCTTGCGGTTTGTTAATCGACTGCCTAGTAGTTAAACGTTTGATATTTATTTTGATTAGAAACTAATTGTAACTGAAAATACTTCAAATGAATAAGTTGGAACAAATCATACTAAAGGGCCTTTGGGCTTTGATTGTATCATGGTGTGATTGTAAGGTATGTTTTCTATTACTTAGGTGTTATTCTTTTTTGTAAAAAAAGTCTTAATAGGCTCTGACCTCTGACCCGGTCAGAGGTTTTAAAAATTTTGTTGTTCTTTTTTTTTTCCAACCAGAGACAAAAAACCTCTTTTTACCTCTGATACAACCCTACATATAAAACCTCTTTTTACCTCTGATTACCTCTTTTTCTTCACCAGTAAGTTTTCCATCTTTAAATTCAAGTAATTTTCGATTTTTTTTCAATGGTTTGTCACTTGATTTCGTTATATAAATTGATATTGATGATTGTTTGTTAGATTTAGGTGATATAATTTTTTTTTAATATGTATTTGTTTCGATTGTATATAAACTCCTACTATTACATTGATTTTTATGTGAACTTTCTTTTGTTAATTATTTTTATATCTTGAAATTGATGTTAGACAATTAGTTTATTAATTTGTTCAAATAAGTAATATGAATATGTATGGATTGAGCGTGCTTTTGGTGTTTTGAAAGCACGTTTTCCCATCTTGAAGAGAATGACTCCGTATTCTTTGGTGAAACAAAGAGATATTACTATTGCATGCTTTACTATTCATAATTTTATACGAAAAGAATGATTAAGTGATGATTTTTTCTCCGAATATGATCGAGGAGAAATACATGCTAACGAGAATGTAAAAGATGGGGACGAGTACGATGAGGACGAGGTTCAACCACATGGAAATACAACAGATCAACAATATATGATCAATTGTCGAGATCAACTTGCGGCACAATTAATGCAAAATGTTGAAAATGTTGTTTGAATATTATCTTTATTTGAAAAATGTTGTCACTATGTTTGAACATTTTTATGAATGTTTTTATTTAAGACGGTTTATAAATGCAACAGTTTAGTACTAATATAGTAAAACAGATGTTACGAAGGAAAAAAGAACATAGTATATATATTCAGATTCAGAGTTTTGAACCACCTCTGATTATTCAGAGCTGGTATTCAGATTCAGAGGAAAAACCTTTGGTTTAAAAGAACAGCACCTTAGTGTATCTATAATGATAGGTTTAATTAAAGAGGTTTATTTTTTAACATTTATAACGAGGATGAGAAAGTTTCAAGTTTATGAACCTTTTCATAATTTAATGCATATTCCATTTATAATCTTTTCTAAGGGTTGTTATTACGAAGATAAATGATATGGTTTGACATTTATTTTAAACCATTTAAAAGGTTTATCATAGAAAATGTTCGATTGAACACACCGGTTATTAAAAACAAATGTATTATGAATTAGTTGTTTTCTCAAAACAATTGGCGATGATCAAAATTTTCAAATTGTTATATAAATATATTTTCCTTAATTTGTATGCATAATTCATGCCAAAATAATTTGAGGCAGAGTTTCACGATAAACCATATAAAGAGGTTCATTGATCTGAAGGTCCCGGGTTAAAATCTTAATATTAAGAACAAATGTTATGAATATGGTATGGTTGGTTAATACTAGTTTTTCTAAAAAAAATAAAATATAAAGAGGAACTCTATCGCATACACCACCCCCATCATCCACACTTGGGCTTAGTTGTAGCTTACCATTAGTTCAACAACATGTTCAACTAGGATGACAATGATTGTTCAACTAGGATGACAATGAATTGAAGATGGATCGTGTGAATCTATATCCATATCCATTTGTTTCTTCTTTACCCATATACATATTCATATCCTTTAAGAAAAATTTGTCTATCTATATCGATATCCATTAAATGAAACTGGTAAATGAATATATCCGCTAGATATTACAAAAATTTCCATTAGAAAATACAACCATCAAACTAGCACCGAAATATATACTTTGTAACATATGACAATAAAATGTAACAATCAATTTAAATACATGAAACTCCATTCTCATAAGTTTGCATTCTTTACTACACTAATGTGTCTTGATGAATACTTTTGTGAATATTAACTAATTTTTAAACTAATTACTAAAGTGAAGTCCATACACAAAGATACGTTACGAGTTACTAATTTATATATAGTAGTTGTAGGTTAGTATTTATTCTAGACTTATATATGTTTTAATTATATATAAACATATATTTCCTCCGTCCGAAAAGAAATTGTCCACATTTCTACTTATGTTTTTCCTAAAGTTATTGTCCTATTTCCAAATATGTACAGTTAAAATGTAGTAACTTCCTTTTTTGACCTTAAATATTTTTAGTTTTTCAAACTCTGAAAACAACTGACGTCTTTAATGCATGACATAATAGGTAATCTAATGAAAAAATACTTCATTAATTTCATCCATTAAAAAACCACTAAAATTTTAGAACATCCATATGCATATCCATTATTCATCCATTCACATCATTCATATCTTTAATATATAATAAAAGAGGAGCCCTTAAATGCCACATGGGAAAGTAAGTTCCGTTGGATGAGTTAGATATTTTGATTTCAACCGTTAGATTAGACTAATGATGTCATCAAATCTTTTTTTCATTTACACCTCATACAATACATAATTGCATTCTTTCTTCAATTTCATCACCACTGCAATAAAAAAAATATTTGTCTCTTATTGGACTATGAGTTACCTTATTATTGCTATTATACTATCTCTTAATACAAAATATTAAAATATGTATATAAACGTAAATGTATATATGTTATTATAGCTATAAACAACATGTGTATAAACATAAATATATATTTGTTATTATACGTGCAATATTGTACACTCATAATAACTTAAAAGAACAAGTTCATAAACATAAAGTTTACGATTCAATTTTTTGTCTATATTTACCCGCGATATCGCGGGACAATAATCTAGTTCACTATAAATGAATCAGATCACATGGATATTCGATGGATCGAATAATGATTGGGGTGGCCATCTAAATGGCCCGTTAACCAATAACAAAAAGCTTCACCGTGAGATTTAAATCTTGAATATCCCTTTAAGAAATTGATATCTTGTAAAATTGGAAGAAGTAACTAGATTAAACTTTAGAATGATAACTAACTCAACTTAGCACAAAGGTTTTTTCGTTTATATGCTATAGAGATTGAAATAAGTTGGGTTTAAGTGACAGGTTTGTTCGAAAAGATGATTCTATGTTATGGAACTAGAAATGGATACGACTTTTTATACAAGGTCGAGAGATGGTTGAATTTTATATTTTAAAGAGAGGTAGTTAGAGATGTCATTTTGAGATATAAGTCGAAATCGTGGTTAGTGGATTCTAGTAAGTTCTCGATTTAATCGTTTTGGTCTCAAATCAAGATAAGTTTATTTAACTTCTTTGGTTGCAAAACACTAAAACTAGAATAGTATAGTCCCAAAAAGGTAAACATTTTGGTATAGAGGCTAGCTTAGCCACCCGAGTCAATTTGAACAAGAGAAACGTTGAAATACACTTTGTTTAGTGAACTTTTGTGAGTTGGAGCTTGAAGTTGTCGACCATTTTAAATTGGCCAGGGTTATCAATTCATCAAGAATTTAAATCCGACCGAAATAGCGTTGTACAACTTTTCACAACTTCAATGTAAGGAAGCTATCTTGTTTGCATCCACATGAGCTTTATGGAGAAGTCGCGACCAAAAGGTATTTCAAGGTAAATCTCAATCTATAATCAACGTAATCAAGGAGTGTAACAATTACTGAATTGGATTAGTAACAAATGTAAATATTTTTCTATTTATTGAAATAGGTTGTTAATAGATCAAACTAATCATGTATAATCCAATTCATTTAAGTTTTGAGTTTTGCTAACAATAGATC